>NKZN01001417.1:0-37043 GCA_002374485.1 Metschnikowia santaceciliae | reverse complement strand
TCAACAAGTCCCACACTTAAGGGACTTGTTGAACTCCAACTTGATAACTGTTCCAGATTATGGGAGTGTATATTATAACTCTCAACATTTAAAACGATTCAAACCAGCGCGCCAAAACGATTCAAACCAATATTTCAAAATGTTTCGTACCCCTTTGCACACTNTTTAAAACGATTCAAACCAGCGCGCCAAAACGATTCAAACCAATATTTCAAAATGTTTCGTACCCCTTTGCACACTCTTTCAAACCAAATGGACAGGTTGTTGTATACAGGATAACAAGGAAACCAGTTCAGTTCAGTTCAGTTGCGTCCGTTTTTCACCCTTGATTGCTACTGCAAGACTCCCAAATGTAGTATATAAGAGGCAATCGTCCAGATTTGAGATTTCACAATATTGAATTCTACTAAAAGTTGGTGTGAACCATTCTGTCTTTTTGGTTTGAACCATTCTGTCTTCTTGGTTTGAAACACTTTGTCATGCTGGTTTGAAACACTTTGTCACGCTGGCTGAACCATTTTGTCACGCTGGCTGAACCATTTTGTCACGCTGGCTGAACCATTTTGTCACGCTGGCTGAACCATTTTGTCACGCTGGTTTGAATAATATTGAAAAACACTGTACTGGTCTCAAGTTCATCAGCCACATGTCGCGTGTCCCAACAGTTTCATGTGGATAGTTTGGCATGATATAAAAAATATATTAATTCCTTTATTAGATTATTATAAAATCCAATTTTTAACTGAAACTAAACAAAAACAATTTTTATTAGTTAAATATATATTAATTAATAACATTGAAAAATATAATAATATTGATATTATAGATAGTAATAATTATATTAATAATAATTTAATTAAATATAATTTTAGTAAGTTATTTTATTTTAAATATTGATTTATTGGTTTTACTATGTCTAAAGGTTCATTTAAAATAAAAAGTAGAGATTTCGAGGTACTATTTGTATTATAATTTCTTTTATAGATACTAAATTTACAGTTAGTATTTTTCATATAATTCACATTATGCCCACGTTTAGCAGGATAAGGATTATATTTTTTACTAGATTTTGGGCTATTGTTCTTAGTATAACCCATAAAGGCAGTGGCCATTGTTAATATAAATATTATAACTCCTACTGTTCAAACTAATACTCTTGGTGATTTATAACTTCCATAGTATAATGCTTTACCAATGTGTAAATACATTGCTATAAAGAAAAAAGACGCTCCATTGGTGTTAACGCGTGGAGCGGCTAGCGATAATATGCAGGGCGACGGACGAGTCGCCGGGCCGCGTGAGAAAAGATTCTCAGCGACTTTTAGAGAATTGAGTTCTTCCGTAGGGTCAAGTGATGGGGTGGTCTGGACCCAAGGCACAATCAATAAAAGTAAGTCTGAAACTTAACAATTGGCGTGTATATATCTAATCAATCAACCTCCATTTACAGTAGGGTCAGCCTATTCAGAACTGCCCTCCAAACCATACGTGATAGTTTCCCATCATATGGCTTTCCATGTATTATTAATTGAATATAACATATTAAATTTTTTATATCTATCATTAACTTATACAAAATATGGATAATACATATTTTCATTATAAGATATGACAAATAGATATTTCATAATTCACTAATCCCCTTTTCATAAATATTGTATTTTGATATCTCCTCCAGGAAATAAAAATTTTATATTTTAGATACTACGAGATTTCCGAGTCCCCATTAAATAGAATTTAATTCTGGGGTTACTTCCCTTAGTTCCATTACGTCTATATTTTATGTCCTTGTGTTCTTAGAATCTTGCATTAAATATATCTTAAATATATCCCCGTTAGGGGGATAATATGGGCCTTTATGTCCATATTTTATCTTTAAAATAAAAAAAAGATATACATGTAGATTCTTCAACTCCAGCTCAGCTAGGAATGCTGGGGAATCAGGTGGCCCTTAGAGTAACCATGGTTTAAGGTCCAGACATCTCTTTTGACTATAAGATACGGATCTCATTGTTTCATCAAGAGAAGTGACCACTTGAGCTGAGCTGTTTACTTCAGACATAGGCGCAGCCTCAATGTCAGTACAAGGAGCTCTGGTGGGTGTGGATCTGGGAGGCATCTTGGTATGTCTCCCTAGGTAGAGATGTTCGGTTAGTTGACTAATGAAAGGTGTAGCGAAGGCCTCATTATATATATGGGAGTCGGCCTTCCTGACAACCACGGGTGGGGAAACTAGTAGAGACGTGCCCTGGGTGCTATTTTCCAACTGCGCATGTAGTGGACTCTCAAGTTCATCAGTCACATGTCGCGTGTTCCAACATGAGGAACCATCAACGAATACAAGTTTAGGTTAAAACACGTTATAAAGAACATAACAAGCAGTACTTTGATAAATTGTCTCATTGGCTGTACAGTAAGCCAGAGTGTAATGGGGTATTACTGCAGTTCACTGCATAGTAGACCGGGGTAAATTTAGTACTATACTAGAGCATACCAACTATGAAGCAAATCTGAAACATGGCTGCAACATGGCTGAAACATGGCTGAAACAAGGCTGAAACGAATCTGAAACAAGGCTGAAACATGGCTGAAACATGGCTGAAACATGGCTGAAACGAATCTGAAACATGGCTGAAACATGGCTGAAACATGGCTGAAACGAATCTGAAACGAATACATAGTCTTGAGGACTTAGATCTCTTAATGTGCTGTATCACGTGACGCGCTTACATAATTACACTTATTCATGAACACCAACATAATTTACATATCCTGGAACAAATTAAAACTAGTCTGAAACAACTCTGAAACAGATCTGAAACATGGGCCTAGAAGAGCCTGGTGTTTTAAAATATATATGGTGAGTAATGTGTATCACGTGACCCCCAATCTATACTCCGCCAAGCCCTAAGTTAATCAAACAAATTTAAGCAAAGAAACAACTAAATCAGATCTGAAACAACTCTGAAACGAATATGAAACAACTCTGAAACAAGCCTGAAACATAGAACTATGCAACTTGAGTCAATCACTGAATACGGACAGTATAAAATGACGTGTTACGTGATGCACTGCAAATCTCCGGAACAACTCTGAAACAAAGCTGGAACGACTATGTAGCTCTGCACAAACTGTGAAACAACTGTGAAACAACTCTGAAACAATCGTGAAACACCAGCCTAAGCTTCGAGTCACTTATCAGTATGGAAGTATAGAGGTGACTTATCACGTGACATATCAACAAACCTACAGTAATACTGCCGACGTGACATCTGAAACAACTCTGAAACAATGTAAACAATCCTGAAACAATCCTGAAACAATCCAAAATCCCCTCTGCAGTATGTAGATCTCCACGTAGATCTCGATCTCGATCTTGATCCGCGGTGTACGGGTGTGCGCCCCATATCTATATCGTCAAACTCGCACCACCAACTTCCTCCTCCCTATGCCGTTTGCCAATACCTTTTGGTCTGCAGATTACGTTTCCGGGATCGAGAGGCTCAGTACCCAACTGCAACTCTCGTTGGGCCAGCTCCATGAGCTTCGCTCAGTGGTTTTTTCTTACATGAAGTGCTTCCATGGCTCGGGAGAAGCGCTTGCCCAGATCTGGGCCCGGGGTTACCCGCACGATAGCAGTTTCCGGGTTTCACGTGGCCAACGAATGGCGGGGTCTAGAAGGGTAGTGTCACGTGGCTCTCCTCCTGTGATGCTGCTGCCTCTGGTGGCTCTGAGTCTGGTGACGCTGCTGCCTCTGACGAGTCTGCTGGGGGCCGTGGTGGGTTGTTTGGGAGGTCTGGGTGTGGGCCTGGGCCCCGTTCTTTCCTATGACCTGCATGACGACGCTTGGGACCTTGATTTTGTGTTTCGCCTGTGTGTCAACAATGCCAATCTCCATCTGGGCCATTTCCAGCAATTGGCCTCGGCCATAGATGACTCGGTGTTGGCTCCTCTTACCGCATTCATCAAAACCCATGAGCCGCACGTGACCTCTGCCCTTTCCGATCTCCATCAGTCTTATTCAAAATACTCCTCTGCATATACCGCCCTTGATGTGGTTCGCCAGCAATATACCACGACTGCTAGACTCGGGGATTTCGGCCCTGGCCCAGGAACTGGTTCAAGTTCGGGGTCGGGTGGCTCTATGCAGGATCAGGAAGATATACAGGATTCCCATGCTTTCTCTCCCAATTCTCCATTGGAGTTCCCCCTTTCTGTTCCCGGAGTAATTGAATTCGCTAACCAAGCAGAACTTTCGGTTTTTCTTCAGAATATCATCTCATCAGTGCCTATAACCAAGCGCAAGATTCCCCTTCCGGGCTACTCCAACGATATCTTCTGTGCAGAACACCTCTGTGATCTGTTTATGAAGAAACGGCCCAAAGGATTCAACCCCACAAGATCAAATACTGAGAAATTGGGCCAGGCACTACTCGACTGGAAGCTTATAGTGGGCACAGGGTTTTTCGCCAAGAAATTCACCCTGGGAAATATGTGGTTTCAATGGTCGGATACAGCAGTGCAGCTTAGCCTTAACTCCGGGCAAAATTCGGAATCCAGCTCCCAGAAATCCAGTCCCAAGTCCGACACCCACGGCTTCAACTCCGAGGTCTCGAGCCCCAACTCCAAGAAAAGTGCATTTAATTCTGAAAAGGCCAAATCTCTAGATGATACCTTGAGCAATCTCTCGCTCTCCACCAGCAAAAGGTTCAGCGGCGTACTCAAAACCATGAGCACTTTCGGAAAGCCGCAGTACTCCGAGCAGGAATTACTCGATTTGGAACAACAATACAATGAGTGCTACGCGGCCTTTTCCACGCATCGCCACGACTTGGAGGCACAGATCCTCAACATTTCTCTGCATATGGAGCGCTTTGAGCGGGCCAAAATCAACCTAATTTACAATACCTTGGCCACACTCAATCACGTGCTCAGCACACATCTCCAAAACACTTCTCAAGCTGCTCGGGACAATGCGGCCCGTTTTCAGGAATTCAATACTCCTGAAGCTCATTTGGCCGAGCTCCAGAAGACCACTCATCATTTCAGCCTGGGAATCTACTTCCCCTCGCTCTTGGTGCCGGATCCAACCCCTGGAGCAAGACCTGCATCCACCAGCAACATCCAAAACATCAAGCTCAACTTCAATCTCTTCAAAGACGTGGCCGTGCAGCTTAAAAGTGACGACCCTGCACCCAGCCGACGGTCGATACCACTTTTTCTCTTTGAGGCGGTTAAACTCTTGGAAAAAAAGCCCCTGGAGCTCATAGCACATGAATGGATGCAGCCAATCAGCTTCGAGAAATATTGGGAAGCTAAAAACGAGCTCGTTGAGCTTATCCAGGACTTTGAGCTCGAGTCTGCAGTCAATGTGCAGAACGAAGCTGCCGTGGAGGCTCTGATTATCATGACCTGCATCCAGCATCTTTCGAAGCTAGATCTCCCGCTGCAAGTGAACTTTTTGAAGAACTGGTTGCTTGAAATTGGCGATTCCGTGATTCCATCCACGGTCTATGACTCGCTCATCAGCCTCTACAAGCTCAAAAGCGACACGAGTCCAAAAATGGCGGAAACAACCCGGATCTTGGGCACAATTCCACGGGGGAATTTGAGCTCCTTGGTATTTCTCCTCGATCACGTGTCCAATGTTTTTGAGCTTGAAAAGAGGAAGGAACAAGAAGAGAAGGATGAGTCACGTGAATCAGATATCCAGAAAGTAGCGGTGCAGTTGAATCTGATGGAAACATTAGGGGCCATTCCATTTGTTCACGTGATCATGCGGCCTTCGGTGGTTAAGCACAAGAGCGGCTTTAAACCGCCTATTCAAGAGTACACGCAGTTGCTTTCCATTTTGTTGCAGCAAGACTGCAGGCAAACGTTGTTCCAGACCTTATTGGCCAATGAAGAGCAGTATGACCAGAGGCAAGAGCAGCAGAAGCAAGCATTAGAGCTCCAGAAGCGTAATTTGGCTCTTCAACGGGAGCAGCAGGCACGTGAACAACAGGCACGTGAAAAAGCAGACCCAGCTCCATTTCCTCATGTGGCATTGACTCCTGCAGAAAGTGGACAAAAAAGCGCCGAAAAAGCGACCGAAAAGGGTGAAAAAGGCCATAGGGCTCGGCGAAGTTCCGAGAACGACGGCCTTAAACCGGAAAACTTCGCCCTCCGCCCGTTCCGCACCGGTGCAACGCCTAGGGCTTCTCCTTCAGCGTCCCCAGTCAACCGAGGAAGGTCTCGGTCCATCGAGGTGACAGCATTGCCCAAAACGGTAATAACTCCGTTGGATTTGGACCAGGAGTAACCTCTGTACAGACCTCCAGCGTCATTAACTGAAGAACTAGAGCCAACACAGTATTTATTTTAAGCAACCACAGTAAAAAGATCATGATAAATCATTGTAGTAATTGCTGGGTAGAGCTTTTCAGTGGTCTAACGTAGTACTATAAGGGACTAATATAGTACTATTATAGTAGACAGACTCAGAACCCCCTATAGCAATCATTCGAATGAAAGCAAACAAACATACTATTTAAAGTCGAGTGTTTGTCTCTATCGACCCATTTCGTTGTTTTTCTGTTAGTCCCCGATTTTTGACGTCCACTTTTGGTTAGTTCCATTGAGACTGATGCCTCAACTTGTCATAATCATGAGAAAACGTGAACCCCGAGTCTCACCAATACACCAACACCAAAGATCAGCTTGGTAAAGACAACAGACAGGAAAGTAGACAGGACAAGAGAAAGGACAAGAGACAGGACAAGAGACAGGACAGTGGTAACACCAAGGTACGAGAAAAACCTGAGATACTTCAACTTCACGAAGCAACCACAAATCCAGTTATATTCAACCCTAACATCATCACTCAAAAACAACACTTCCCAATTTGACGTTTGACTTATGTCTCCTGACTTCTGACTTTTGACTCCACTTATGCCTTATCTAGAGTTGTCTCAGACTTTATGCCTTTCTGTCTCAATTTTCTATTCCTTCCTGTCTCTCAGTATGGTGGCTTCTTTGAGCTCCTTATGCATCTTCCAAAGGGTATGTCAAGCTCTTAGAGTCATACCCCAGTATAAATGAAGGATCAATTGACGATTCCCAGCAATTAAGGAGCAATTAAAAATCTTCACTGATCATCAAACATCACATCTTGGTCTGCAAGGTGAAACGAATATGGGAGAAATAGTTCATTGTTAAAGATTCCTCCAATGCCAATCACGACAACAAGCATCTCCTTTGGTACAATCATCGTCCACAGAAGCCAGTCCGTTTATTTAATTGATTGTCAAAATAGTTGGAGAAGTATAGATTGGAGAAATGTCTGATCTCAAAATATGATTATAGCCAGAACTAAGCTTTTTCAATGAACAAATGTGAAAAATAGTCCAACCCCCAATAATAGTATATTAGTCAAGAATTTCACAAAGTATCAATTCGTAAACCGCCTTTCCTTTTTGTGACTTCACCTGCTCCCACCTCCGGCCATGGTAGTTCCTGACAAATGTACGGGCATATTTCTCATTTTAGAAGTTGAGTCGCTGATTCTTGTACCACAGCCCCATCTGGTAGAACTAATACTGTGGTAGTCGAGATCCCACAGACCACTGATGCCATCACTAGTACATAAAGTAGATTATTACCACCAATACCACCATTGCTGGTGATGGCATGGATGTTGTTCTAATTGAAGTTTCTCTGCCCACTGTTACAGTCACTGCTTACTGGACTGTTTGAATCCTCTGAACGTCAGAGTTGTCTTCAACATTTCAAGGAACCAAGTAATGAAGTAATAAAGTAATGATTTGAAGTAATAAAGTAATGATCTGAAATAATGATCTGATGTAATGAAGTAATAATTGTTAGATTCTTGTAAGCAAGTAAATTACCTAATTGGAACTATATTTGTTGATGATTCCTCAGGAAGAGAAATTGGCCACCATTAAATCGTCTGCCGGAAGGTAGCCAAAGGGGATGTAGTAGTATCGGTTTCCAATTAACTGGGCACGTGTGGTAAATTCCTGTATGGGTTGTATTCCACACATCTTGGATCTAACAGTGATCTGAAGTAATGATATGAAGTAATGATATGAAGTAATGATATGAAGTAATGATATGAAGTAATGATATGAAGTAATGAGATGAAGTAATGATCTGAAGTAATGATCTGAAGTAATGATCTGAAGTAATGGTCTGACGTAATGAAATTGATGAGAGAAGAAGTGGAGGGAGGAAAAAAGAAGGGGGAGACTCAGGGGGGGAGGGTGCCCCTTTATATACATTTGCCTTCGCACCCCGCCCTGTTTATTTGCAGCCACCGGCCATACAGGAACAGCGCGCAGTGAGAAATATATAAGGAACCGCATCCCCCCTCTCTCTCCCCCTTCAAAAATTAGGTAAAAAAATAGGGACAAAAAGTAAGGGTCACCAGAAGTCCACTTTAAGTACTGCTCCCAGAAATAGAAGCATGGAAAGCCAATGACCAAAGACTAAACACCAATGACCAAAGACCAATGACGAATGATCGTCGAATGATCAAAGACCACCGATTAAAGATCAAGAGCCTTGAATACTCTGGATTGACTGAATTGACTGAATTGAATGCATAACTCTAATGTTGGTGTATACTAGTACTCATTGGCACACTGAGTCGATGTCATCAGTACGATCAGTCTTTCTTCAGGAGTTAGGATCCAGTCTTTATAAAGAAGAGAAAGTACTAAAAAGAAGATATAGTGCTTGTATTGGGGAAACAGCCCTTGAATAGATACTCCGTTTGCCTTCTATGCAAAAGTCGGCCACACCTATATACCACTTTCCGGACATCTTTTCCAAGAATTCAACGCTAAAGACACAGAACTGGCATACAAGAGGTCATGGTACGAGTTTTGCCACGTTTTCCATACTGCTGTGAAGGTGCAAAGACTTGTACCATCTATTGCCAATTGATGTAAGTTTATTTCTTACTCACATCCTGACTTTCCTATATCCTACTCTATGTACTGTATTCAAGCTCTATTCAAGCTCTATTCAAGCTCTATTCAAGCTCTATTCAAGCTCTTTGCAGTACTGGTACCAGGCCTATCCTTTATACACCTTGAATCCTCCTAATTATTTGGCAGTGGTATATTCCACAGTAGTCCAGTGACTGTATAATATACTAGTAAGTGGATATTTTAGGTTTAGGACCTCAAAACAAACTCGAATGAAAGACACTAGAGGTACTTGTCAATCGAATCCTTGGCTAGGAAAAGGTCTTGGGATCTTTTGAATAGGATGCAGGTACTGTAGATGGTTCACCTTCTAGCAGTCCATAGAGGTCCATATTAGAAGTCCATAGTTGGAGTCCATAGTAGGAATTCATTGTAGAATTTCATAGTAAAGTCCAAAGTAGAGTCCATAGTAGGAAACCATAAGAGGAGTCTGTAGTCTGGTGATATCCTAAACATTCACTTCACAAGGTACATGGATCTTTCCTTTAGAGAGTGGTATACTGAAATATCTGTACTCATTATGAAGATCCCCACCCACTCTTAAAAATCACACCAAGTGTCTTTGTAAAGACCATAGATAGTCAAAGATCTATCACTATGGTAACAGACTAGTGGAGATAGTAGTATACCATATTAATGAAGCCATGATGTTGAAGTTGAAGTTGAAGTTGATGTTGATGTTGAAGTTGAAGTTGAAGTTGAAGTTGAAGTTGAAGTTGAAGTTGAAGTTGAAGTTGAAGTTGAAGTTGAAGTTGAAGTTGAAGTGGTTGAGTCTTTAGTATTGCCAATGTACACTAAAAGTGTTGCTTGGACATGACTAGAAGAACCTGCCCTGGAGATGCTAGGGTAACTGACTCAATAGATCCCGGTATAGTCTCCCAGAATGATCAAGATATGGTATTGTCATATCATGCTTTGCATGTCCTGAATTAACGGTGGCATTCAGGTTAATAGACATGGTTGGCCATAAGACTTCTGAAATGAAAAATCATGTTATAGCATTATGACTTAAATGTGGCTTGTTTTTCACTGGGGTCGGACACGCACGTGGCCCTTAGCCATGGTGATCTTTTGAAGTGCCACCAATTGCTTTGCTGAAAATGCAAACAATGCTCCTAAGGCCACAGTCCCCACTATCGCAACGACCTCAAAGCCACCATCGCTTTCTTCAATAAAATTCTCCAAGTTCATACCGTACAACGCCGCAATATAGAGCGTGACGCCCATGGATAAGAGCCCAATCAGGAACTTGAGCCCAAGAAGCATCAAATCGTTCCGGTTTGCATCTAGCACGAACCGAATCATCTCTTCTGATGTTTTGATCTGCGAAATGAGGTTTTCCGTGGTCTGGATGATCTCATAGGATGTCGCATAGTACGACTCCAAAAGCAACTCCACTTCCTGGTGATTGTGGGCTTTCCTGGGTGCACCTTTGACGGCCTCCGTCAAATAGAGCGAGTTGAGCTCGTCATCCTGGTCCAAGAGGTCGTGCAAAAGATCATTTATGAGCTTGGCCTTTTGGTGGAACTGTGCCAACTTTTTCAGCTGCACCAAAAGGTACCGGAGTTTTTGTCTTTCGATGGATGTATCAAGACTGGCCAAAATATTCGTCACCACCGTGGTGTGCACATTGGCCTCCGTGGTCAAATTGGTGGTGACATCCACCAAGATGGCTTCCAAGGCCCGGAATTCGTACGGTAACCGCTTGGAATCTGCATGGTTCGAATCCAACCGACTTTGGAGCTCCTTGAGGAAAACCCCGTGGGCGTACGATTCACTGGAAGCTGTGTTCTGCAGATACTCGAAAACCACCAAGAAATCCGGTTTTATAATGGCCCGGATGTTAAGGAGATTGAGCAAGATACAGTCCTTACGTGTTACCAACAGAGGAACAAATTCCACGGGGAGTCCGACTGAATTGGCAGCACTAGACGTGTGGGACCGTACAAGCTTGCGTAGGTCACGTGCCGCGACATCAAACCGCTTCAAGAAATCAGTTTTTCGTATATTCATCCCATGGAGCACCATCTCACCTTTGGCGTTATATGCTGTGCATTTGACCATATCGTTTTCGGTCTGGGCCTTGTTGGAACGGAACGTTTTGGCCATGAAGATGTCGTTGAAATCTGCCTGGGGGGACTTTAGGCTCCTGTGGCCAGATTTCGCCCGGGAAAAGGGGGGAGGGGTATAAAAAGAACGGAGACATGGCCTAAGCATGGGCTGCGCCCGCCGTAGGAGGCCGTGGCATGGTTTAGCTAGACAGGGCAACATGAGGAGATGAGACTATCAGTACTCACAGTACATGACATCAGTACATCATCAGATAAAACCTGCACGCACTCTCATCTTTTAAACCCGTACACCAATTTAGGATATAACCCGGTCTGAACAAAGGTTAGGCAATAATCATAGTTGACTTGCATTTTGGTTAATGGCTCAATACATTTCTTTCCCTATTCAAGTTTGGATTTTGACACTGCTATCGACTTCATTTCAGGAAGTGTTTGTGAAGATTTTGGAATATGCCCAAAATGCGTATATGTTAGATGTTAGCTTAACAACAAACCATTATTTTTAGATATCATCAGAGGATATTATGACTGTATTTTTAAAAGTATTTCTGGTTTATTTTAAGATGTTTTCCTGCTTCATTTTGAGGTGTTTTTTGGCTGTATTTCTGATTGTATTTTATGGGTTTGCGGTGGTTGCAATTTCTGAATGAGGGTGCGCATTATTTTGGGGGCCGCGACCTGCTTTATATACCCCGGGAATGTCTTGCTTGTTTCAGATCTGCAGCATCCTATGTTTGCGTTTGTGTCTGCATTTTGCGTTTGTATCTGCATTTGTGTTTGTGTCTGCATTTGCATTTGCCACCGAACTTGCAGCTCGTGGTATATAAGGAGGCGAATCCCAAGGTAGTTTTACAGCATCAATGTACCAGTGTGAATCAATCTACAATAACTTCCTCATTAATTGATATTATCTTTGGTACTTCAGGGTACTCATTGATTTATTGTTACTAATTGGTAGTTCATCGGTATCGGAAACTATTGGCCAGTTTATTGAGTTGTGGAATAACATGGTCCTAAAAGATCAAAATATCGAATATAACAGTTTACCTTCCAGTTCCAGCTTGACCAAACAGAGTTACGGTTTATTGAATCATGAAACAATATTGTCTATTGTGAAGGATACGAAGTGTTAGGCTAGTTAATGAGTCGACCTCAAACTGGAAATCGAACAAGGGTGGATGTCATTAAGAGAACTCATTAAGAGGAGAGTCTAAATTACATACATATCTGAGTTGAAGAGGGAATTAAAGGGAATAAAAATTAGTACCCCCTGGATTGAGTTGTTGGTGATTAGTTTGAGCATTTGACAAAATCGGAAGCTCAGCTATTGATACTTGAAGGTTTAGTCATTGACAAAGACTTTAGTCAAATACTTGAACGACTAAGCAATAATCATAAGAAACGTCTTTGCCATTTAGACTCACAAGAAGAAAGAAAGAACTTGCAAGCTTTTGACTAGCTGGAACTGCATCAGCTCTTTTCTGATATGCATTTCTGAAATCAATTTCGGGATATATGAGTTTATGGACCTGTGTCTGTCAGACTAACCGAAAATCAAATATGCCTCTATTCACTCATAGGTGAATCTAAGACGGGAAAAAGCATCCACATCATTTTTGATGATTATTGAAAAAAAAATGCATTAAAATATCTTCAAAAGCTAATTTCTCTTGTTGTAAATGTCCTCCGGCTTGCAAATGGCGGCTTGGACACAGTCATGAGACCTGACCTTGTTGACAATATCATCCTTGGTCCAGTTGTCTTTATCAATATTGGTCTTAAGACAGAACAACCCCTTGTTGGCAGGGTATTCATTGTTACAGAAGATGGGCTTCATGCACTACACAGGAATGTCCACGATCATACCATGGACTCTGAACTTAAGATTACTAATCTGTAAGGACTATTAAGTCAATGACTGGCTGATTGGAAATGGTTCAAAAGATGTCCCAAAACCGACTGTTTGAATGGTACTAATTCCGAGTGATTGAAAGGTGCTGAAGCATTGATGAATGGGACTGACTGTGGGACGGTGGGACTGATGGTGGAAGCAGTGAGCGAAGGATGAGAGTTAGCGAGAGGGGGAAGAGCTCCTAACCATAGAATTAAGGTTCAGGGTTCTTAATCATGAATTCTGGGAATTCTGCTTCCCCTTTTCCATTCATTTCCTGTTAGTTTCCAATCCTTTTCCAATCCTTTTCCAATCCTTTCCAATCCTTTCCAATCCTTTCCTTTCCTGTCCGATTCAGTCCAATTCAGTCCAATCGTTCCCAATTCAGTCCATTCGTTTCCTTTGGGCTTAGTATTGGTGAGGTATGGAGTTAGGGAGCGTGCTCCTAACCACGTGGAGTGCACAATACAATGTCTATGGCCTCTGTCTGGAGGACTGTCTCGGCACGAAGCAATGTCTAAGCCTAGAGATTGTCTAAACTTAGAGCATTGTCTCAGCCTGCATAGGGTCTCAACCTAAACATTGCTTCGGTGTGGAGGACCACTGTTCTGACGCGCAATGACGAGCGCATTTCGGGTGCGCATGTCGACCCAATTTCTTGGACGTTATGCGTTTTCGCGACCGTTTGCGTTCGCATTGCTTTTTGCGTTCCCGTTGCTTTTTACGCTGTCATCCTGCGCACTAAGCGTTCTGGAGTGTTTTGGCTTTTTCTCAGCCACTTCTCAGGCATTTCTCAGGCATTTCTCAGACATTGTTTTAAGCACCTAAGTTAAACGAGCATGAAAGGAAAGTGAAAGAGATTGGAAGAAAATAGAAGAGCAGTGCGATTTTGAAATCCAAAAAAAAAAACACATTCCAGTCTCGCATCACGCACCTTCGTCTAGTTTAAGGTCCGGCAATGATCTAATAGTCTAATAGTCTAATAGGATTTGATTCAATTACCTATGGGACTATGCCTTTTAGACCACCTTAGACAATTAAGAGACTATGAGAGACTATGAGAGACTATGAGAGACTATGAGAGACTATGAGAGACTATGAGAGACTATGAGAGACTATTAGAGACCACAAGACTCATTGGGACTCGACTGGGACTCAAAATGGACTCAAAATGGACCGAAATGGACTCAATTTGATCCTTATTGTTCTTTTCCTTTGAGTAGTTGGTCACTTCTCCCAGTGTTCCATCGAATCAATGGCAGAGGGGTGCCACCGAGTGCGACCTTTTGCTGCAAAACTGGGTTAGAAATGGGGTTTGTTCATGATGCAATATCAAAGCAGTATAAAGTATACCTTATACCATTTAGTGGCCTTCTACTTAGTGGCCTTCTTTTTAGTGGCCTCTATGAAGTGCACAGTCACTTTGTCCTATTTTATCTCAGTCCTGGAATACCATAGTCAGTCCTAACTATGACTAATACTAACTCTAGGGGAAGATGGAAGATGTCACATTTGAAGACCCCAGTGTTTGATCTGCTTGATCTGCTTCATACTTAACTCGTTGATTCTGCTTGGTCAGTTCTTGTTTCGTGGCTGATACGACTGTTTTGGAGACTTGGCCTGTTTTGAAGAGATTGACTGTTTTGGAGCTTTGGCCTGCATAAAAGTGATCCTACCCACTCATCACTCTCCATCACCATACAACACTACGGCAGCTCTACCATGACTAGAGATGATTGTTTGAGTGGGTGCTAAGTGGTCCATGAATACTCTAGACCCGTGCACCAGACCATGTGCATCCGTGCACCATTCCCCAAAGACCCGTGCACCATCTATACCGTACGGCTACGCGTGCAACAAGTCACTCCACCTACTCATTCAATGGACCGAGTCACGAGTGCCGAGCAGCTTCAGGTATTTGAAGAAGTCGGACGCGGGGCGTTTGGTGTGGTTTACAGGGGCATGGTCCGTGCTTCTATGCAGGAGGTGGCCATCAAGCAAATCGACTTGGAGCATGAAGCGGCAGATTTCCAGGAAGTCTACAAAGAAATCCAGATTCTTTCGGAATGTCAATCTCCCCAAATCACCAAGTACTTGGGCTGTTTTGTGCAGGACCACACTCTTTGGGTGATCATGGAGTTTGTTGATGGAGGCACAGTGTTCGAAGTGCTTAAGGCAGGGCCCATAACCACCGAGCAAACCGTGGCCACGCTTGTTTATGAGATTGTTTTGGCTCTAGAATATTTGCATGGGCAGAGGAAAATCCATCGAGATTTAAAACTGGCCAATATTTTGGTAAGTCTGGATGGAGCAGTCAAGTTGACTGATTTTGGAGTGTCGACCCAGCTCCAGAGCCATTTTTCCCGCCGAAATACCACTGTTGGAACGCCATATTGGATGGCCCCCGAGATAATCAATAATACAGCTCTGGGACACGGGTTTGAGGCTGATATCTGGTCGTTGGGTTGCTGCATCTATGAGTTTTTCACTGGGGCTCCGCCTCTACAACACCAGTACTCCCCCATGCAGGCCTTACGGCGTATTCTGGCCGTGGAGACCACTGGAGAGTTTTTTGGCTTGATTTCTATGGCTTCTCTTGGTCTTTCGGCCCTGGCAGAGGACTTTCTCCGCCTATGTTTTGCTGTGGCGCCTAAAATGCGGCCTTCTCCGCTGCTTTTGTTGCAGCACCCATTCATGAAGCTCCGAGCGGTTGGTGATTCCCGGAAGAAGTGTTTGGAGGAACTTGTGGCTCAGAAACGGCTGTGGGACGCCAAAAATGGCTCTGCGCAGGCCAAAAAGTATTTCCCACCCACGGACAATGCCCACGAAAGACTACATGATAGTGACACCATTCACTTCGACATCAGCACTATCCACGCAGAACCTACCAAATCCGGAAGCTTGAATTTAAGAGAGGATGGCGGATATAAGCTTGATCCTGCATACAAACTCACTTCCAGATCAATGTCTAAATCTCCCAAGCATGACTCTGGGCTTCAAGGACACGATTCCGGGAGAAGTTTCCAGCATTCAGTACGTCGGCAGACTCATTCGGAGGATTTCGGGGTTGTTGGAAAAAGAGGTCCATGGAGAACCGAATTCCGGCGCATACTTTCTAGGGTCGTGAGCAAAATCGAGCGCAAATCAGCGCTTTCCACAGCCCAACAACGGCAACTCGAGGCTTTGAATGAAGCCATGATGGAGGTCTTCAGCTATGTGCAGGCCGGAGACGGACACAGCCCAAGCCGGATCTTGGCGTGTCAATATCTTCGGTACATGATTCGGGAGATCCGAGGAAGCGAGGTCCGGGGGTTCCAGAAGGCCATGCTACCCTCTGACCCACACGATGCCTCGGACGAAGTCCCCTCAGATTCCAGAGGAGATACGTATAAAGGGACAATGGAGTCTAGGGAAACGAAGGGCTTATGTGCAGGCGATACCATCAAGGCGCCTTCAGCATTGGACGATATCGAGCGATCGCTTTTGGCCTCATGGCTTGATAGCATGGGCTCGCAATGCTAGTGGGATTTGAACAAGTCCAATTGTCTCATCTGTCAAGTCTGTCTACTGTCATATGTATAAATGACTAATTGACTCCCTTTCTTCCTGTCCAATATCCAATCTGTCCAATATGCCTACTGTTAAATTGTCCATCGGTCTAACAATCCAATTCGACTAACTGAGCATCTGGCCACTTATGAACTTTCCAATCTGGTAAGACTGTGCAGTGTCTGACTATCCATGTTTATTGTCCATATCTGACTGTCCATGTCTAATTGTCCATGTCTAACTGTCCATGTCTAACTGTCCATGTCTAACTGTCCATGTCTAACTGTCCATGTCTAACTGTCCATGATTAATTCTCCATGTCTAACTGCCTCTAGTTAAACACTCCATTGTCCAATGTCCAGACTGCTAATTATGAGCTTTCTAAAAGGTACGACTTGTGGCCTAGTTGCAGTTCCATACTAAGTTCTATGATATTACGTTTGAAATTCTAGTTAATTTGGTGATTTGGGAAGTGGATGGATAAACATTAGACATGGCACGGGAGCATCTATTCATTTGGACCATGACTACTCAAAATGATATCTTCAATGGATATCAAGAAATACTTTTCGCTCAGATGTCAACATTTTATTCCATACTACTACGCCATAGTAGTAGATATCATTCCATTCATACAATGTCTTAGATCTATGATACTAGGCTAATATGTATGAAATATCAATTATTATGGTGGTGGTGGTTTTAGAGAGTTTTTGTTTTTAAAAGGAACCAGGGCTCGTAACCAAAAAACAACAAATAATAGCTGGCTGACCAAAAAAAAATCATATGGGCTCGTTACGAGGAGGTTTTTATGGCTTATAGCATAGTATATATACGTACTATATTATTAGCTGTTGATGTTCAAGGACATGAGGTAAGAGTATGACAGGGCTCATAACCACAAAACATTAAATGGATAGGGCTCATAATGTTAGATCCACCCTAGGTTATGTTCTACCTATTTCAGTTTTTTTTGAGTCCACGTTGTCCTAATCCTAGCAATGGCCATTCCATAATGCCACTCCTCTATATCATCATTGTATGAGGTACCATCATTGTATGGGATGAACTCGAGGTTACCAGAATAGAACTGGAGAGTCTTGCCGCTTGGTCATAGCAACAACGGCTGACTAGCCGACCCGTGGTCAACTACTCAAGTAGTTTGATATCCTCTTCCACGCTCGGTGGACTGATTGGCGAAAGAATATAGTAAACAGAGGACCTGACGTAACCGGAATCTAACAAATATACTGTTAGATTCTTGCTGTTAAGTCAGATACTCTATTTTAGATTCTTGCTGTTAACTCAAGTACTCTGTTTACTATGTTCATTCGCCGCTCGTTCCTACTAGAGGAACCTTCGCACGTTATATAGACTGTAGATTACTTAACTCCTCATGTGCCCTTGACTCGGGTACGTCAGGTGGTCCTTTCAATGGCCATGGAGTACAGTCCAGCGGAGTGTACTTATTGGTGTTCATAAAGTTTATAGTGTCTTCAAGATATGTGTATACTTGAGGAGTTACACGAGAGCAGTTTCTAGTGGGTCGGGGAGTAGAAGACATTTGATTTCCTCCCAGACAATATTCTCACTAATTAATTAACACTAGGATTGGAGCAAGAGTCCCAACCTATATAGTCCAGCAACTCTGCTAAACCTTCTTCAACATCTTCCATGCTGGAGTTGAACCTTCATCAAGAATCACCAAAGGTAAGGCGTACCACACTCTATACTTTTCAAAGAGACCGCATCACTCATTGCTCATTCCCAACATAGACTGTTGAAAAACGGTAACAAGGTGAACGCGCTCAGTATCGCCAATGGCTTGCAGGGATAGCACTGTAGCAAGCACCAGTTCTTTGCACCAGTTCTTTGCACCAGTTCTTCATTTGCACCAGTTCTTTGCACCAGTTCTTCATTTGCACCAGTTCTTTGCACCAGTTCTTCATTTGCACCTGTGGTTACTACAGCCGCCTGATGCCGTGAAGGTAGAGCTCCCATATACATTAGGGAGTCTGGACCATATCATTTGATCATCTGTCTGAGGCATACCAAGATGTCTCCAAAGACCAGACCCACCAAAAACCCAATGGACACTGACAACTGTACATCTCCCTCTTCTCCTGAAGTAAACACTCCTCAAGTGTTTACATATCTTGAAAAGACTATGAGGACAGTGTCCCTCAGTAACTGTCCACTGGACATCACACCATGGTTAATCTATGGTCCACCTGGAGCCGAAACGGTGTACTATCTCATACTATAGTAGAGGGGGACGGCATAGTACATCCCATGACAAACTGCTTGAAAAATCAGTTCAGGAAACGGAAGGGAACGGAAGGAAACGAACTGAATACTTAAATGGAATAGGCTAGAAAAAATAGTGTTTGGGTGGACACTCGCGGATCGGCCATTTATATAGTATTTCCCTGCGGGGTTCAGGGGCGCGGGCCATTTTTGCAGCCATGTCGCACCCGCATATAAATACGCACTTATTTCCACCCTAATCTTCACCCTTTTTTTTGGTCATAGACTGAGTGGACGGGAAACTGACTCACAGACTAGAAGATTACTAAGAAAAGAGGAGATGACTGAGATGAGGGAAGATTGAAAAAAGAGGAGAAGACTGAAACAAGACTTGAAGACGACAGATACAAGACTAGGAGACTAGGAGACTAGGAGACTAGGAGACTAGGAGACTAGGAGACGACTGGGACAAGACTAGTGGTGATGACAGAAAGAAACTAGCAGTGATGAGAGAGGATGAGAGAGACAAGAGCCAGCCAAACTTTCCATTAGACAATTTCCTAATTTTGAAAAAGTACTTGGAATAGTGCTTTCATTAGTCAAGAAAAGATGGAGGTAGTGGTATTTCACTGGCGCCCAGCTCCCACTCATTCTACACTCTCCATGTCTTTTTACAATATCAAACTAGAGTCAATCTCAACAGGGTCTTCTTTCCCCGCTGAATTTTTCAAACTTGTTTCCTTGCATTGTGGTTTCGCTAGATAGTGGAGGGACAGCGGGAATGTTGTTAATCCATTCATTCCCATCACTAATTAGATGATGAGGCGTACTGGCTGCCTTAAGAGAGACATAGTTACTTCTACCGCTCACCCGGGCTTGATTAAATTTCTTCATTTTGATATTCAGAGCACTGGGCAGAAATCACATTGCGTCAACGTCCTTTGGGAGCACCGCAATGCTATGTTTTAATGAAACTGTCAGATTCGCGAAGTCCGTACCAGTTCTGATACCGTCAATTGTCAAGCGAAGCAGGCAGTCAACCCGAGCGTCAACCACCACCTCATAATGCCTGAGCAACCATCAGAGTTTATCCTTATCCCGAAAATACGAATCGATTTTGCAGACTTCCCTTAACTACTTCTCTCTATCAACTAGAGACCCCAACTACTTTGATGTATCAACTAGAGGCTGTTAACGTTGGAGACCTGCTGCGGATATGAGGACGACTTGGCATGGATAGATATGTGAATTTTCAAGAATTCTAACAAGTGCACTGGGCCACAAACGAGTCGTGACTATTCTCCTAAACCTTCTCTAGTCGTGACTATTCTCCTAAACCTTCTCCCTGGTTAATCCATTTCCAAAGTTATTGGTTGTTAAAGAAAAGAAAAATCTTTCCAGAACTTGCTCCAATGTCTTTAAATTCTTTACGTTACAGCTTCCAAATCCAAGTACTGGAATTTTAACCAGTTTCCCTTCTCCTCCCTAAACCAATCATTTTATTAACAACTATGCTTGGTGGTTAGTATCGACTTACCCATGTTAATTTACTGTTACATGAAACCTTTCCACACTTAGACGACTGAGACAACTGAGACAAGACTAGCGGAGATGACAGAGAAAAGACTGACCGACACAGCTAAGACAAGACTAGCCTTATAATTAGAGTCTTAACGGAAAGAAATAAGACTAGAGGAATATTGGAGGTGATTAAACAGAGGCTTGAATAAGATAGTGGTCTAGGGGCACACAGACTGAGTGAACAGACAAGTGGATGGACTAGAGACTAAAAGAAGACTAATCAAATTATAGTGGTGACTAATGAGAGTGAATCCAAGAGCAGATGCAAATCCCGAAACAACGTTCAGGGAATAGATGCTTGGGATTTGTGGCCTTCATGCCGAAATTTTTGGACACAGGAGCCAAATCGTGCAGATAAGGTAGAGAACCGGACATCTAGCTCAAGAGCAGTTGGAGCAGCTGGAACATTTTGAAGTTGATTGGAAGAAACAGCCAAATAAGAGGGAGAGGAAGTAAAAAGCTGCAGTGATATTCAACTAGTCATATGTGCCGTTCAAGTCAACAATAATTGAAGTAAAGTGGGACCCAGGTCAGTTTACGGTGACGACAGAAACGCCAAGCTGAAGAGGAAATATGATTACTTCTCATTGGATTATTGACTTCTCAGTGGTTGTGGATTCAAACTGATATCGACATGGTTTTCGCGTCTTTCTTGAGTCGAAAAAAATGCTCAAGTCAACAAAACTGAGAGGAGAACGACTAGAACTCCGAGAGTGACAGAGTTACAGAGTGACAGAGCGTATACTAGAACTACACTACTGAGTGCATTAGAGTGACTGAATGAAATTGAGCGCTGTGTTTTCTTGTTATAGCTCCACACGGTCTTATCTGCAGTACTTCATATAAAAAAGTGCGCACGATAAAACACATGTAGAGGACCATGAGCGAGGAACCTCTACAAATGCTGGAAAATGGCAATGGTCACGTGGCAAGACATAAACGGGCTATATTAGATGATCACGTGACTCCAAAACGAAACTGCCCCTCAAATTCCCCCACCAACTCCCCCTCCCAATCCAAAGAGTCTTCCACCCAATTCAAAGACTCTTCTACTGCACTTAAATCTGATGCCAAATCTGACGCTAAATCTGATGCTAATTCAAAACCCCATTCCCCCTTCTCCCTAAAATATACCTTCTCCAATGAAGAACCAGTCACAGGAATCAAAATCTCCAACGATTCGCTGAAACTCGCATCGTGCTCTGCCCAAGGCATTATTAGGGTCTATAATATGGAAGATGGGGCCTTGTCTGCAGTCCTCCAGGGTCATACTAAAGGAATCTCCACTTTAGCGTTTTCTCCCATTTGCAGTGATATCCTAGCTTCGGGTTCCGACGACTTGACTATCCGAATATGGTCTGTTTCCCAGCAAAAATGTATCCGGATCTTGAAAAAACACACTTATCACATTACCACTTTGGTATTCAACTCCAAGGGCTCCATTTTGGTCAGTGGAGCTGCTGATGAAACCATCATTGTATGGGACCTTACATCGGGGAAAAGTTTGAAGACTCTAGCGGCTCATCTGGACCCCGTGAGCTCGGTATGCTTGACACAGGACGATAGTATGATCATCTCCGCTTCTTTTGATGGCCTCATGCGTATTTTCGATACAGAAACGGGCCAGTGCTTAAAGACATTGATCTATAATTCTACATCTCATGGAACAGCAACGGCATCTACTAATGATGTTGTAAACTTTCCGATCCTGCATATAACCATCTCCCCAAATTCAAAGTATGTTCTTAGTACGAGTCTCGATGGCAAGCTCAGGTTATGGGATTATATGCACAACAAGGTGGTGAAGACGTTTTTGGGCGTGGATGGCGTCGTTAATCAGAAATATTGCAGTGGGCTGTGTTTTGTTACGCGCACGACCCCTCCTCTAGTTGTTTCAGGCCTGGACTCTGCCGGTGTGCTTTTCTGGGATCTCCAGATGAAGGGTCTTGTATGCAGGTTGCTTCCTTCCGAAACCATTCTTGATGTTTCCATATCGCCCTCCAACGATTATTTGGCTGTATGTTCTCTCTCAGGATCCGTACATCTCTACCAATGGAACGGAACATGGGACCACTCCAAAGCTAGTGATTGAGCAAAAAATTTAGTGCCTTCAACTCCGATATGATCAGGTTGAATGTGCTTGCACCCATAATGGCCATTGGTGTGCTGGATTATGCGCCAGAAAAAAAAAAATCTAACTTCGTGATTCAAATCATCAAAAACGGTTTTGTCTACGCCTCGTCCGATGGAAGTGTTTACTTTGATACCATGGCTTTTGAAGCACGCCCTGACCATGACTAAGCCAAGTTTTAGCATCAGAATAAGGGCTCGTTGGACCTCATTAGCGAGGGAGAAGGCTTGTTATCTTCCAGCAACGGCAAGAAGGTACATTCGGCTGATTTTGCCTTGTGGAAATCTTTTAGGCCGAATGAACCTTTTTGGGACTCGCCTTGGAGTAAGGAAAGACCAGGTTTGAATATCGAATGTTCTGTCATGGCCAGTCACGTGTTGGATGACAATATTGATATACATTCTGGAGGTATGGACTTGTGTTTCCCCACACCACGATAATGAGTTGGCCCAGTCTGAAGCCTACTTTCAGAACAAGCAATAGATCAACTACTTCTTGCACAATGGCCACTTGCACATTGAGGGCAAGAAAATGTCTAAGAGTTTGAAGAACTTTATCACCATCGACGAGCCTTTGCAGACTTATACACCTCGTCAAATCCGGTCTATGTTTGCATTTGGAAATTGGGAGAAACCTCTCGATTTCAAAGACTTATTGATCCATGGGGTTAAGGCCTACGAATCGTCGTTGTCCAAGTTTTTCACCACCTCCAGAGCTTTGAACAGTGACCAGAATGAACAGAAAACCAGTGGTGTGCAAGTATCCAAGAAATTGGGAAACACATAGACCTAATTTCCAGGTGCTACACTTAAGTGCTACTAGTTGGTATACAATTTCAGTGCTACTACTAATTTGGTATACACTTTTAGTGTTACTGGGAGCTAGACTTAAGTGCTACTACTAGTTGGTATACTATTAGTTGGTATACTACTTTTTGGTACTACTAGTTGTTATACTGCTAATTTAGTGCTACTAGTAGTTGGTACTAGTAGTTGGTATACTGTACTTTAGTACTGTCTTTACGTGCTGATTGAAAGTATCGGAATATTCCTCTTCCTCTTATTCATGGTATGACGTTGGCTCAGCATACCTACACCTGGTTTTGGACGACGCATTATGTGAGAAATCACCAAAGAAATCCTGGGAGTTGATCAAAACAAAACATGGAAGCTCAAACAAGCCTTTAACGGACTAAAGAAGTTTGGAAGGTTATGGTATCTAACGGTATCAGAAAAATTGAAGCGTATGGATTCGTGAAAACGAGACCGGACAGAGGATGTTTTACAGAAGATATCGTGGACAAACGCACAATGAAGAGAAAGATGCACAGCGAAGAAAAAGATGCATGAGGAAGGGAAAGATGCTTAACGAAGAGAAAGATGAACAACGAAGAGAACGATGTTCACGGCAAGCAAGAGTCTTCTGAAAGACTCCCAATTTTATCAAGCTTGTTTCTTACTTTACTCATTTGCCAGACTCTTCCAGATTGTTCCTAGATCTCTTCTCATCCATGCAAATCCCAAGGCCATTCTGCTATTAGTACTCCTACTATTGTTCTTATACTTCTACCATGAAGTCTGCATGGAAGATTTGATACCAGAAGATGTGTACATGTCAAACTGACTACCAGAAGTTTTATACATGTGCAAGCCACTACCGGAAGTTGTGTACATGTGAAAGCCACTACCGGAAGTTGTGTGCATGTGAAAGCCACTACCGGAAGTTGTGTGCATGTGAAAGCCACTACCGGAAGTTCTGTGCATGTCAAACCACAACTCCGTATGCAAGAATGAATGGGAAGCAGGAGGCCATAGGAGATCCATAGTGTGAGATCCAAACAAAGTGCTAGACGGACAATACGTCACTTTGGTTCTTACCAGTTGGTGGTAGCAAACTTCCAGTCAACATGAAGAACAGTCTTACCCATTTACATCTATTGCTGGACTTCAAATTTATCCAGTCGGCTGTGCAAGCAAGGCATTTATCAACGGCTTGTTTAGGATATCACCTATAATATCTACCACCAGAGGTGATATTCGTGTCAGGACAAGTGTTTACTCTGAAGAAGTCTGAGAAGTCTGGGAAGTGTGAGGAGTCTAGAGGAGTCTAGAAAACTCTAGGGAGTCTACAAAACTCTAAGGAGTCTAGAGAAGTCTACAGAAGAGTGAGGAATCTAGAGAAGTCTGAGGAGTCTAGAGGAGTCTGAGGAGTCTAGAGAAGTCCAGAGAAGTCTAGAGAAGCCTGAGGAATCTAGAGAAGTCTGAGGAGTNTAGAGAAGCCTAGAGAAGCCTAGAGAAGCCTAGAGAAGCCTAGAGAAGCCTAGAGAAGCCTAGAGAAGCCTAGAGAAGCCTAGAGAAGCCTAGAGAAGCCTAGAGAAGCCTAGAGAAGCCTAGAGAAGCCTAGAGAAGCCTAGAGAAGCCTAGAGAAGCCTAGAGAAGCCTAGAGAAGCCTAGAGAAGCCTAGAGAAGCCTAGAGAAGTCCAGAAAACTCTAAGAGGTCCAGAAAACTCCAAGATGTCCAGAAAACTCTAAGGAGTCTAGTGTCCATGGATTGGATAGATCTGATCGTGCAGCTTTGCTAATTGACATTCACACACCTTGTCTTCCGTGCACCCTGTCATCAGTGATTGCCTATCATTTACTACTACACACTATAGTTACCGGACTATCCACTAGATATGGACACGACTGAAAGTACGGTACTAAGACGCTACAGACTGATCTATACTACTACTGTACTGCTGCAGTTACTGGACTACTACTTTGCTGTGTAGTCCGCTATACATGTACTCCGCTATAGAGATGGTATAGATGTACTGTATATATTAGAGAAGTGGTGATACATAAAGTGATGGAGTTGGGTCCTTCATCTCACTCCCTCAGTTCCCCTTCACGTGATAATCACGTGACTCGATTGCCTGCACACAACATGCCGCGCTACCTCACTCTCTGAAACTCCCCACGCCCGGCTGCCCGACTTCACTCCCACCCTTAATTTCCTCCACTTTTCTCCGTGACTGAAGCCTAGAATTGCTCTCAACGGACTCTCATTCTTCAATTTATCCATCACGTGATCCTAACTGCCCACGTGACTCCTTTCCACGTGACCACTTCCTTTTAAAGTGGCCCCAATTCTTTAACTACTTTACGATCAGTCGCCCTTAAGTGACCTCGCTTGCACGATTATTTAGCCTTACGTGATCTCTCCCTGATTACGTAATCGTCCCATAGACCCTTCTCCTTTTTTTCCGTTTCTTCGGTCTTCAATCCTCGGTCTTCAATCCTCGGTCTTCAATCCTCGGTGTTTGGTCCTTCCTCGGTGCTCGGTCCTCGGTGTTCGGTCCTCGGTGTTTGGTTTCTTCCTCGGTCTTCCCCTTCACCTCTAATCCTACTTTCAATATGGAACAACCCGGCCTTTTCCGGTTCAATGGCGCCCTCCGCCTCCCCAAGTCACAGAAATTACGGTCTATCGGAATATATGTGGCCGGAGCCCTTTTTGCCGGAGGCTTCTGGGCCATGGTGGATGCAGCAGTGTACTCCAAAACAGTCAATGCTAGCACAGTGCACGTGACGTTTATTGACTGGATCCCCTTCCTCTGTTCCACCCTCGGCATGCTCATAGTCAACCTGATCGAGAAATCCAACCTCTTCAATGAGGGCCAAAACCTGTTTATGGGTGATGGAAATACCCATGCATGGGCTGCACGTATTATTCTCTTCTTTGGCTTCTCACTTTTGGCCGGAGGCTTAGCGGGCTCCTTCATGGTGTTCATCTTGAAGTTCTTGATGAAACAGTACTCGTTCCCCACGCTAGGCATGGGTGTGTCCAATATCGTGTGCAACACATGCATCATGTTAAGTTGCATCGTGTTGTGGTTGTCGCAGAACATAGAGGACGAGTATAGCTACAGTTTGGCTTTGAACTAGCCTCATCAGTGACACGGATTAGCAACATATATAGTGTATTTATACTAGGCGATATAGCCAGTCTTGGTTAGGCAGCAACAGCAACAGATATGACATCTTTCGATTAGCCAATACCAGAGTATAGCTAATTATCCGGCATAGTGGCCTGTAATAGTGGCCTGGCTTATGACCTGGTCTATACCCATGGGATCAACAAGGTAACAAGGTAACATGCCACCGGATCAACAAGCTGGATCTTATGTGAGTAGTCAACTGTGACTGTTAGTAGTCAACCAGTCAGCAACCAGTCAGCAACCAGTAAACGTCATTAGATCACCAAGTAGCAGTCAAGCCAAAGCCAGGTAAATCTAAGACAGGTGTAGCCAAGAAAGCCTGAAATAGGCAGATAGCCGCAAATATCCAGAAAGCCATGTATAGCCAACAAAGTCATGTATAGCCCACAAAGCCAAGTATAGCCAAGAAATAGCCAAGTCTCAAGTAGGAATAGCTCTAAGCTCCCAGTTCAAGGCATAGCTCTGGACTCAAGGACTATGATCAAGACTCAAGATCAAAACTCAAGATCAAAACTCAGGTTCAAGACTCAGGTTCAAGGTAATAAGCTCAAGGCAATAAGTCCAGGTAGTGATCAAGGTGGGGATCGAGGTAATAAGTCCAGGTAGAGGCCATAAGTTAAAGACCATAGAATAGATCATGGAACAGGTCATCCACCATTGTTAAAGTCATCCACCACAGACTATGGACCATAGACCATGGATCATGGCTTAAAGGTGCGAACATAGAATAGACCATAGATCGTAATTTATAGATCATATATCATAGATATGGATAAGTATTGATCTTTAGATGAGTATTGATCTTGGTATGATGAGGCCGGAGCCATCATTCTAATCCTTGGACTTCTGCAAGAAGGTTTCCTTATAGGGCCCCATGAGATTTAGCTCAAACGGAGTCAAGTCATGCAAGTTCAATTTGATGGGCTCCTGGGCGCCTCGAGGGTACACGGAGAAACCCTCCCGTTTTAGCTCGTCGAAAAACGGATGCACCAAGATGGAGCGGGCACTGGCCCTTGCATCGGGGTCATACACCAAGACCTTCGAGAGCAAGTCAATCACATCGGGAGGGGAGTTGGAGAAGATGTGCTCGAAGCGTTCCTTGATGGAGCTGCTGAAAAGCTTGGTGGAGAACATATTTCCACGATAGTTGGGGTTGGACTTGAAGAAGAAGGTCTTGGGAGGAGGGCCCAACAACTTGGAGATCTCCTTCAATTGTAGTTCCAGCGACTGGCCTTGGAAAATGGGCTTGCCCAAGAACATCTCAGCAATCACACAGCCCAAACCCCAGATGTCGATCTTGGTGGTGTATACCGTACAGCCCACAATCAATTCCGGGGCTCGGTAGTAGCGTGAGCAGATGTAACTCACAGACGGCTGGTCTGGCTCCAACTGCTTGGCACTTCCAAAATCACAGACCTTCAAGTTCACAGTGCGGGGGTCCACCAAGATGTTGGATGGCTTGATGTCCCGATGCGAGATGTTTAAGCCGTGTAAATAGAGCATGGCTCTCGTTAGTTGAAACGTATATGCCTTCATGTGGGGGTACGGAATGGTATATTTGGACTGGCGGTAGTACTTGATCTCACTCTGGAGATTGGACGGCAAGCACTCCATAACCAAGTTCTGGTACACCTTATCGTCGTCTGGGTTCTTCTTATCGAAGAAATACTTCAAGCACACCACGTTAGGGTGGCTGACAGTACGTAAGATCTCCAACTCACGGCACTTGTACTCAGTCTGGGCCAAAACGCGCTTTATGGCGAACGGGCCCAATTTGTCGGGGCTCGGAGTGCCACTTTCGTCCACATTGGCAAGAACAGCCTCCACCACGGTACCAAAGGCACCTTCGCCGATTCTTTTGACTTCTTTGACGTACATGCGCCCGCTTTTGGAGGTTTCATTGGACACCACGTCTCCGAGGATGTACTCGGGTAATTTGGAGTCGGACATGTGGCTGGGTAGCACGTGACGCTGTGTATATGGATAATGGAACCGACACTAGAATGAAAGGTCGAAGAGATCAATCTCTTGATAAGTTTTAATTAAAAGCACGAACACTGGGGTTGGAACAGGTGGCAGGTGACGGTGACGGTGACGGTGGAACAGTGAAACAGTGACGAAAACACAGGTGAAACACGAGTAAAACACGAGTAAAACACGGGTGAAACAAGTATCAAACACAGGTGAAACACAGGTGAAACACAGGTGAAACACGGATCAAACACAAGTGAAACAAAAATGAAACACAGACCAAGCAATAATCAAGGGCGGTAACGTGAACCGACGATCAACAATATACCACGCCAACAATCAACAAGGGGCACAGAAAACAGACACGCAACAGCAGCAGGCAGTGCAATTGACGACGGGGATTAGAGCAGGAACAAAACGACACGAGGCCCAGAAGCGCAATTGAAGGCGGTGCTTTTGTGAGAGTTGAAGGGAAGTATAAATATGAGGCCAAGTCCCAAAAGCGCTGTGTTTTCGGGAAGCGGTCGAAGGTCGCGGGAGGCACGGATGCGGCGATCCTGTCGCGTAGATCCCTACACCAAAATAAAAAAAACCGTTACACGTTGCAACAACTCTAGAATGTTAGACTGTATATAGTGTAGACGGTGTATTGGGGTGTACGGGTGTGGACTGTATAAAGATACCTATATATATATACATACTTATATGAAGAAGGTGTGTTGGTGTACTGAGTGTTGGTGTACCGTGTGTTGGTGTACCGTGTGTTGGTGTGGGTGTGGGTGTACTGGTGTATAATGGAGTGTATAGTGGAGTATAATAGAGTATAATAGAGTATAATAGAGTCTAATGGAGTGTATATTGGAGTGGAATTAGTGGGAGACGGGATGATCGACTCACGCGACTCAAGAGCTGGGCTACGGTGGAACACCAGGTCACGTGAAGCATAGCCCAGTTAATAGAAGTGGCCACGTCAACATCGACCACGAACCACATTCAACTAATTCAATCACGAACCACGAACCACGAACCACGTGATCATGTTAACATACTAATTCAATCACTCGCTATATGGTGAGTGGATGGGGATCTTAGTGTTCATGCTTTTCTTTGCTTTTAACAATACTCTTTATACGGCTCATAAAATAAAACATTCTTGTACCTACAACGTATTCAAAACCTTTACCGTTTCTCAGTAATTGTTGAATAGGAAATTCACACTAGCTTCCCTTTAGATACCTGTCCAACTACAACGTAAATCTGGTCCCAATATAATGTAAATCTGGTCCCAATATAATGTAAATTTGGTCCCAAAATAACGTTAATCTGGTCCCAATACAACGTCAATCTGGTCCCAATACAACGTAAATCTGGTCCCAATATAATGTAAATCTGGTCCCAATACAACGTCAATCTGGCCCCAATACAACGTTAATCTGGCCCCAATATAATGTAAATCTGGTCCCAAAATAAAGCTTTAAGTGGGCCCCAACCATGTTGAAATTTGTTTAAATCAATGACCACCTTATAATATTCCTAAGTAGAACCAAGGTTCTAAAAATCCTATAGTCCTGTCAAGCTTAGCGTAGCCAAATTTCTTGCCACTCTTATAGCTGCCCTGCCCTGTGTAGATTGAAATGACTTAATTTAACCTCTCAACTAACTAAACCACATTGAGATGAGAATATAATTTGTATAGCTTCTTATAAAGCTTAATCTAATGAGAAGAATCTATGATGTATAGGATTGTATTGGTAAGCTCAAGAGCACTAAGGGGTATGAATTATGTGCAGGAGTATATGATATGTAAGAACTTAACAGTAGCAGGACCTGTTAGTCTTATATGTCGAACGTAGTCCTTACGTCCTATAGTTTATCATGGTATGTATTGAACCTAGAATAGTCGAGTAACTCCCTGATTTATCCAAGGGAGGAAAACCTCACTGTTATATACACTGGTTGTATGTAACCCTGTATATACATGAAACATCTGCACGTTATATGCAAGTGTTACCCGACCGGGATACCTTCACACTATCATTGTGAAATCGTTTCCTAACATGATATATATATTGTACAGCTGTATTGATTAGCTCAAGAACATTATAGGGAAGGATATTTTATATGCAGGAGTATGTGATATATTGTACGACTGTATCAATTAGTTAAGACTGTTGAACATGTTAGATGTCCTGACCTGCAGTGTTGGAACATGAGGAATCAGTACAACTCTGATGTACTGCATGTTCCAAGTGACTGCATGTTCCATGTGACTGCATGTTTCATGTGACTGCATATGACTGCATATGACTGCATGTAATCCGGGCAGATGAAGCAGTTATATGCAGGCCCAGACGAGAAGTTAACGCCGTCCCGCGGAAAAGGGAGCGGGCGCGGAACTGAAGAGCACATAGAATAAGAGACGGCGTTGAGTTGAGTATAGTTTATAAGGAAATCGTTCCAGTTTATGCGCTAGTAGATGATAAAATACAACATGCAGGTAGCCCGACCTGCAGGACAGCGCAATGAGACAAACGGACAAGTTTCATAAGGTTCCGAGCAATGTATATGTGCAGACGGATAGTATAAATCGGGACATCGGGACTTGGCGTCAGCAATCATAGGGTTTGGCTTCAGACAAGGCATTAACAAGTCCGGCACAGGAGGACGGAATTCCAGGGATCGTGGTATATAAAGACGACATCTCGCTCATGGTTGAGGTGTCGAGCGTTATCCTTTACACTCATGTATACCGGAATGTGAGTGCGTCCGTTGTCTAACAACTTCTTCAACTAAGGCAGAGAAGTTGTTGTACCCATATGTTGTATTCCTATGATAACTAAACTAGGGTTCACGTGATTGAGCTCTTTATCAATATCGCTCACTAGAACGGGCTACGCCCTCCTTATGTATCCAATATCTTGGCTGCTATGTCAACCAAGATGCGGGGTTCCGCCACTCCTGTCGTAGGCTGTCGTAGGCTGTCGTAGACCCCTTTCCCGAACAGTGTTAGAAATGTGCTCATGTGCACATCAGGCAGGTGTTATTCAACCCTTGCATGCCCACTGTAAGACCATGAACTTGTGTCACTTACTCATGTGCCATGAGCACGTGATCCAAACAAGCACAGAAATCCTGCAAGTTCAACAGACTGTAGTAGTAGAGTAGTAGTAGTAGTAGAGTATACTAGTAAACTGTAGTAGTAGAGTAGTAGTAGTAGTAGTAGTAGAGTATACTAGTAAACTGTAGTAGTAGAGTAGTAGTAGAGTAGTAGTAGAGTAGTAGTAGACTGTAGTAGTAGACTGTAGTAGTAGACTGTAGTAGTAGTAGAGTATTAGTAGAGTATTAGTAGACTGTATTAGTAGAGTATTAGTAGACTGTATTAGTAGAGTATTAGTAGACTGTATTAGTAGAGTATTAGTAGACTGTATTAGTAGAGTAGTAGTAGTACATTGGGTATAGTATGTATGGTGCTGTATTAGTAGAGTAGTAGTAGTACATTGGGTATAGTATGTATGGTGCTGGATTCTTGGTCAAGGCAGCACTAAATGTTCTGCTGGATTCGTGTTGTCAGGTACTCTGTGTATATGTTTTTTGTTGATGGATCCTCAATAAGAGAAATCGGCCTGCTTAAGTAGTTAGTTGGCGGTGGAGGTAGCTTAACCTGCAAGTAAAGATAGGTGCAAAGAAGGAAAACTCCACATTCCTCCTGGTACCTCAGGTTTATCACATTCCCTTTTGGTTGTGCAATGATAGTGAAGGAGTGACACAGTGGAATGGTTGTTCAAATTAGATATCGTGGGCTTGAAATACTGAAATAGCTAGATCACTGCCTAAGATATATATATGAGCACTGATCCTGATATGGTATGCGATAGCTTGGCCGGAATTGAGGATCGCGGCCGGAATTGTTCAGCCACAAGACCTCCAAAGGTATACCACGCAGTAATCCTCGATTCAAAAGTATGCGGTATGAAGTCCGGAATTCAAGGAGTCCACCTATCCTATTTTTACAACACAAAATAGTGAAAAAAGGTCTTTTGCGTTGGGCCTTTTTCTACTGAGGTCGCCTGGTGTACGGGTGTTTCTTCCCTTTCGCAACCCCCGGTTTACCCTCAGGTTCGGTCATGCCGTCTAACCTTAACCACACCGAGATCCCCCAAACTAATAATTAGACCGATTACGGAATGCGGATCGTTTACTGTGAGTATATATAAAAAAAATTACTACTTAATTAGTCGGCGGGGGACCTGGCGTATCCAGCTGGTTGTTGCTAAGTCTGACCGGAAAAACTGCTCACATTCTGACCTGGTACCTCGAATTTTCACATTCTATCTGGTGCTTTGTACCATGGTGACTAAGGAGGTGGCATTCTGGAATGGCCATTGTCAGACCAGACGGCGTAGGCTTCATAATACTTCTATGGGTAGTGCCCTGCCCATCGCGGATCTAACATTGTTGAACTTGCGGGACATCTGTACCTCTTGATCACGTGCCAGCAGGCACGTGAGAAACATTCAGGTTCACGTTCCCGTAGGGCACGTGAATAGCGGAGCATGCAAGTGTTAGACTTAACACTTGATGCATGTGCAGATGAGCACATTTCTAATACAAGGAGGAAATGGTTGCTAGGAGGATTATTTAAGACAACCTGCATATTACTTGCTATGCAGGCCAATATGGCATGTCCTATAAGAAGGGGAATCCGCGTAAGGCAGGGCGGATAAGTTAATCTGTCACGGCAAGCCCAGGTTGAGTTTATAGAAATCTAACAAACGTTATCACCCTTCCACAATTGCAGGCGCAAAGCAGTAAGCGCCAACAGCCATTGCACCCAGTATCTGCTGATACCAGAAGCCAGGACTTGTGACTATTGCCAACATTATAAAATACTAATGAGAAACACATTAAACATGATTGAGACAGAATTGAGACAGGATTGAGACAGAATTGAGACAGGATTGAGACAGAATTGAGACAGAATTGAGACAGAATTGAGACAGAATTGAGACAGAATTGAGACAGAATTGAGACAGAATTGAGACAGAATCGAGACAGAATCGAGACAGAATTGAAACAGAATTGAGACAGAAAGTGACACATTGTGGTGGTGAGAAAAATGCATTGGAATTTTTATGAAGACACGTGGTGCATATAGAGTTTGACAATTAAACAAGAACGAGTATCCGTTTAATGCCCGCCAGCCTCCCATGCTTCCCTCGATTATAGTCTCTCGAATATCTCGCGTATACAGGACCATGCACCTTGCGTATCTAAGGCTGGTGGTTGCACTACACTACCCTATGCACTATATGTTGAGAACGAGCAATAATTGTTCATGTATCATATTACTAGATACATATATATATAGGTATGATAAATATATATGGTATATACAGGTATGGTATATATAGGTATGGTATATATAGGTAATTCTCATTTGGTACTACTGGGGTATTGGGAGGTACGGGTGCGCACGTATAAGAGAGCGAAATTTATTTCCATCACCCACTCCATGTTCTCAGCCTTCAAGCAAGCCACGCAGTTTCGGGCGGGCACCCTTCTTTCCCCCCGGTGGATGACCAGTACGGCGACGGTTAGTGCAGCCAGTTCAGCCAGCTCAGCCAGCTCAGCCAATGAGAGTCGTTCAAATGGGAGTTCCGGCTCAGCAGGCAGTCTCTCAAGGCGCCCTCGGAGCTCGACTCCATCCTCGGAAAAGATCGTGGCCTGGAAGCTTTACGCCACCTTCCATCGCCACAATACGCTCTGCTCTTTAAGTGCCGTTGTAGAGGATTTGGACTTCATGAAGAAAAATGACCACTTGTCCTATAACGAAAAGGTCTTGTATTATATGAACTTGCCCCACCACACCAAGGCGTTCGTGAGTGCAGGGATGTTAGGGTTTCGCAAGGGCAACCGAGCCGAATATGAGGCCGCATACCAGGTGAGTTCACGGCTCTTCAAGATTATTGAGGAGAAGAAGTTGTTGGACCAAAATGCCCAAGTGGAGTTGATCTTGCAGGATTTTGGCCGGGGGAGAGAAGCCTTTACGCTGGCTTTGCAGGGGAAGGAGGGTGCTCATGTGCGGCCTCATATAGTGAGGGTTACGGACCGGACCAAGTTGAAGTTTGGAGGTGTGCGTTCGAAGAAGTTGCGCCGCTTATAGATGTACATAGTAATAATTGATGTAACGATGCTGCAGTTGTATAAAGACTGCAGTTGAAGACTGCAGTTATACAAAGACTGCAGTTATATAAAGTGGAGGCAGCAGTAGAGACTACTGGTAGCAGTACAGCAGAAAAAAGGATCTGCTGAATGAGACCAACGATGGGCCTGGAAGACACCAACGAAGGGACTTCATTTCCATTGAAAATTCAACATTGTAAGGACGATTCTTTGATTCTTTGAGCCAAGAGTGAGAAAAATTTCAAGGGTCCACTGAACACCAATGGCAAGATTATATTTTGGAGTTTGAATTTTGGAGTTTGGAGCTTGAATTTTGGAGCTTGAATTTTGGAGCTTGAATTCTGGAGCTTGAATTCTGGAGCTTGAATTCTGGAGCTTGAATTCTGGAGCTTGAATTGTGTATACAGAGGCTCGTTTTTTGACCCGATAGAAACACTTGATGAACTAACTCGCGACAGAGAGATTGACTTCGTTAACAAACATACTTCTGTACTGGATGTACCAGTGAGACAGACGGAGAGGATGACTTCGTTAATAAACAAAGCGAAGAACAACTTCAAGGATCTAAAGGGCGTTAGACAATTCAGTGGAGTCCTGGTTGAAAGAGTGAATGGGGGATTTAGAATACACCAAAACCATTCCTCCGGGATGTACTAACCGAACTCCAAAAATGCGCGCCAAATAACAGCCAGAGCGTTCCTATGAACGTCTACGAACATGATACGGCAAACAAACCATTGGACAGGAAACAAACCATTGGACAGGAAACAAACCATTGGACAGGAAACAAACCATTGGACAGGAAACAAACCATTGGACAGGAACCTGTTGAAGGTCTACCAGGAAATACTCGGATCTTACAATTGGTTAGCGAATATTAGCCGTCCTGAAAGAGCATACAGTGTGAGCCAATTTTGGATCCAACACCAAGGAAGCGACTGAAACAGGCATCATGCGACTTGTTAACGCGTGGATGGAAACTGAAAAAGGAGTTCTTCCGTAGGGTCAAGTGATGGGGTGGACTGGACCCAAGGCACAATCAATAAAAGTAAGTCTGAAACTTAACAGATTAAGAGTCAAATACTTTACCGATTGAAAAAGAAAGGATGTCAAATAACGAGGTACGATCCGCCCACTTTGACGGTGAGGATGAGTTTTTGTCTGCCAGCGAAGATACTTCCCAGAATGACATCGACAGGTTGCATCCGCAAGTCAAGAGGGCTTTCTTGAAGCGTTTGGTTGCTGACCCCATCCAATACGGAGGAACTCCTGCCGACGAGATCAACTCACCAAGATGGACGGGTTATGCTGGAATCGTTTTCAAAAAAAACTCACACCACCAAGGATTGTCCGAAGCTATCGGAAGCACACCCCAATATAGCGGCGAAATGCCAAACACCAGAGGATTTCAGTACACAGGAGATCGCCAGACCAGGGAACCAGCAGTCACAGGATGTGGCACCAGATCGGTTCAGTCGGGATCAGGAATTCAGTATACAGGCGATTCCCAGGCTAAGGAACCACCACGAGATTCCTTGGACTTTGATATGGAGAGGCATTTTGACATCAATTACTCCGGCTTACACAAACAGCAGGAAAATATCACTCCAGTTTATGTCCATAAAAGAATTTGGTCACGCGCACGAGTCGGTAGTGCGGACATTTGCAGGCGAGAGGGTGTCTCATTTGCCCCTGACGATGCCAAAGCCATTCGGGACTGTGATATATGTTTCGAGTTACATGGACGGGCGGTTCCGAGCTACACTGCGCCATTGAACGGCAGGGCAGAACGTATGAACGGTGTGATCAACGATAAGACACGATGCACGTTATGCATGGCTACAACGAACAAATATTTACAGAACTTGTTACAGCGGATTCGAAGGGGGTGATCCCTAGAGAGCTATTTTTACAGTCTCAAGATTCCGAATTCGATTCGTCGCCCTGCATTTGGAGAGGACGTGAGACACGCCAGAATATGAGATATCAGAGAGATATGAGATGTCAGAGAGATATGAGATATCAGAGAGATATGAGATGTCAGAGAGATATGAGATGTCAGAGAGACATGAGATATCAGAGAGATATGAGATATCAGAGAGATATGAGATATCAGAGAGATCGCGCTCCAAAAGGCAGACTTCCCACCAATCATGTTACAACGTCCGGGGGAGGTGATAGAAACACTTGACTAACTAGCTCGCGTCGGAGGGGCCGAAAAACTCCACCCCATAGCCAAATACGGACGAGAAGTTGCAAACAAGCTATAGCACTGAGTGATAGCAGATCATGGAAAGAGGAATGTGACAGATTGTGGGTTGCATACCAGCACATATGTCAAACAACTTACCACTTCAGGGGTGCATATCTTGACACGGATGAACCCGAGACAAATGAGTCAGATGTGAAGACCTTCGCGAAAAGAGGAATAGAAGTAGCACGATGTTTG